>OX381610.1:31004449-31009801 GCA_947459985.1 Diloba caeruleocephala
TTAGGTTAGGTTAGGTTAGGTTAGGTTAGGTTAGGTTAGGTTAGGTTAGGTTAGGTTAGGTTAGGTTAGGTTAGGTTAGGTTAGGTTAGGTTAGGTTAGGTTAGGTTAGGTTAGGTTAGGTTAGGTTAGGTTAGGTTAGGTTAGGTTAGGTTAGGTTAGGTTAGGTTAGGTTAGGTTAGGTTAGGTTAGGTTAGGTTAGGTTAGGTTAGGTTAGGTTAGGTTAGGTTAGGTTAGGTTAGGTTAGGTTAGGTTAGGTTAGGTTAGGTTAGGTTAGGTTAGGTTAGGTTAGGTTAGGTTAGGTTAGGTTAGGTTAGGTTAGGTTAGGTTAGGTTAGGTTAGGTTAGGTTAGGTTAGGTTAGGTTAGGTTAGGTTAGGTTAGGTTAGGTTAGGTTAGGTTAGGTTAGGTTAGGTTAGGTTAGGTTAGGTTAGGTTAGGTTAGGTTAGGTTAGGTTAGGTTAGGTTAGGTTAGGTTAGGTTAGGTTAGGTTAGGTTAGGTTAGGTTAGGTTAGGTTAGGTTAGGTTAGGTTAGGTTAGGTTAGGTTAGGTTAGGTTAGGTTAGGTTAGGTTAGGTTAGGTTAGGTTAGGTTAGGTTAGGTTAGGTTAGGTTAGGTTAGGTTAGGTTAGGTTAGGTTAGGTTAGGTTAGGTTAGGTTAGGTTAGGTTAGGTTAGGTTAGGTTAGGTTAGGTTAGGTTAGGTTAGGTTAGGTTAGGTTAGGTTAGGTTAGGTTAGGTTAGGTTAGGTTAGGTTAGGTTAGGTTAGGTTAGGTTAGGTTAGGTTAGGTTAGGTTAGGTTAGGTTAGGTTAGGTTAGGTTAGGTTAGGTTAGGTTAGGTTAGGTTAGGTTAGGTTAGGTTAGGTTAGGTTAGGTTAGGTTAGGTTAGGTTAGGTTAGGTTAGGTTAGGTTAGGTTAGGTTAGGTTAGGTTAGGTTAGGTTAGGTTAGGTTAGGTTAGGTTAGGTTAGGTTAGGTTAGGTTAGGTTAGGTTAGGTTAGGTTAGGTTAGGTTAGGTTAGGTTAGGTTAGGTTAGGTTAGGTTAGGTTAGGTTAGGTTAGGTTAGGTTAGGTTAGGTTAGGTTAGGTTAGGTTAGGTTAGGTTAGGTTAGGTTAGGTTAGGTTAGGTTAGGTTAGGTTAGGTTAGGTTAGGTTAGGTTAGGTTAGGTTAGGTTAGGTTAGGTTAGGTTAGGTTAGGTTAGGTTAGGTTAGGTTAGGTTAGGTTAGGTTAGGTTAGGTTAGGTTAGGTTAGGTTAGGTTAGGTTAGGTTAGGTTAGGTTAGGTTAGGTTAGGTTAGGTTAGGTTAGGTTAGGTTAGGTTAGGTTAGGTTAGGTTAGGTTAGGTTAGGTTAGGTTAGGTTAGGTTAGGTTAGGTTAGGTTAGGTTAGGTTAGGTTAGGTTAGGTTAGGTTAGGTTAGGTTAGGTTAGGTTAGGTTAGGTTAGGTTAGGTTAGGTTAGGTTAGGTTAGGTTAGGTTAGGTTAGGTTAGGTTAGGTTAGGTTAGGTTAGGTTAGGTTAGGTTAGGTTAGGTTAGGTTAGGTTAGGTTAGGTTAGGTTAGGTTAGGTTAGGTTAGGTTAGGTTAGGTTAGGTTAGGTTAGGTTAGGTTAGGTTAGGTTAGGTTAGGTTAGGTTAGGTTAGGTTAGGTTAGGTTAGGTTAGGTTAGGTTAGGTTAGGTTAGGTTAGGTTAGGTTAGGTTAGGTTAGGTTAGGTTAGGTTAGGTTAGGTTAGGTTAGGTTAGGTTAGGTTAGGTTAGGTTAGGTTAGGTTAGGTTAGGTTAGGTTAGGTTAGGTTAGGTTAGGTTAGGTTAGGTTAGGTTAGGTTAGGTTAGGTTAGGTTAGGTTAGGTTAGGTTAGGTTAGGTTAGGTTAGGTTAGGTTAGGTTAGGTTAGGTTAGGTTAGGTTAGGTTAGGTTAGGTTAGGTTAGGTTAGGTTAGGTTAGGTTAGGTTAGGTTAGGTTAGGTTAGGTTAGGTTAGGTTAGGTTAGGTTAGGTTAGGTTAGGTTAGGTTAGGTTAGGTTAGGTTAGGTTAGGTTAGGTTAGGTTAGGTTAGGTTAGGTTAGGTTAGGTTAGGTTAGGTTAGGTTAGGTTAGGTTAGGTTAGGTTAGGTTAGGTTAGGTTAGGTTAGGTTAGGTTAGGTTAGGTTAGGTTAGGTTAGGTTAGGTTAGGTTAGGTTAGGTTAGGTTAGGTTAGGTTAGGTTAGGTTAGGTTAGGTTAGGTTAGGTTAGGTTAGGTTAGGTTAGGTTAGGTTAGGTTAGGTTAGGTTAGGTTAGGTTAGGTTAGGTTAGGTTAGGTTAGGTTAGGTTAGGTTAGGTTAGGTTAGGTTAGGTTAGGTTAGGTTAGGTTAGGTTAGGTTAGGTTAGGTTAGGTTAGGTTAGGTTAGGTTAGGTTAGGTTAGGTTAGGTTAGGTTAGGTTAGGTTAGGTTAGGTTAGGTTAGGTTAGGTTAGGTTAGGTTAGGTTAGGTTAGGTTAGGTTAGGTTAGGTTAGGTTAGGTTAGGTTAGGTTAGGTTAGGTTAGGTTAGGTTAGGTTAGGTTAGGTTAGGTTAGGTTAGGTTAGGTTAGGTTAGGTTAGGTTAGGTTAGGTTAGGTTAGGTTAGGTTAGGTTAGGTTAGGTTAGGTTAGGTTAGGTTAGGTTAGGTTAGGTTAGGTTAGGTTAGGTTAGGTTAGGTTAGGTTAGGTTAGGTTAGGTTAGGTTAGGTTAGGTTAGGTTAGGTTAGGTTAGGTTAGGTTAGGTTAGGTTAGGTTAGGTTAGGTTAGGTTAGGTTAGGTTAGGTTAGGTTAGGTTAGGTTAGGTTAGGTTAGGTTAGGTTAGGTTAGGTTAGGTTAGGTTAGGTTAGGTTAGGTTAGGTTAGGTTAGGTTAGGTTAGGTTAGGTTAGGTTAGGTTAGGTTAGGTTAGGTTAGGTTAGGTTAGGTTAGGTTAGGTTAGGTTAGGTTAGGTTAGGTTAGGTTAGGTTAGGTTAGGTTAGGTTAGGTTAGGTTAGGTTAGGTTAGGTTAGGTTAGGTTAGGTTAGGTTAGGTTAGGTTAGGTTAGGTTAGGTTAGGTTAGGTTAGGTTAGGTTAGGTTAGGTTAGGTTAGGTTAGGTTAGGTTAGGTTAGGTTAGGTTAGGTTAGGTTAGGTTAGGTTAGGTTAGGTTAGGTTAGGTTAGGTTAGGTTAGGTTAGGTTAGGTTAGGTTAGGTTAGGTTAGGTTAGGTTAGGTTAGGTTAGGTTAGGTTAGGTTAGGTTAGGTTAGGTTAGGTTAGGTTAGGTTAGGTTAGGTTAGGTTAGGTTAGGTTAGGTTAGGTTAGGTTAGGTTAGGTTAGGTTAGGTTAGGTTAGGTTAGGTTAGGTTAGGTTAGGTTAGGTTAGGTTAGGTTAGGTTAGGTTAGGTTAGGTTAGGTTAGGTTAGGTTAGGTTAGGTTAGGTTAGGTTAGGTTAGGTTAGGTTAGGTTAGGTTAGGTTAGGTTAGGTTAGGTTAGGTTAGGTTAGGTTAGGTTAGGTTAGGTTAGGTTAGGTTAGGTTAGGTTAGGTTAGGTTAGGTTAGGTTAGGTTAGGTTAGGTTAGGTTAGGTTAGGTTAGGTTAGGTTAGGTTAGGTTAGGTTAGGTTAGGTTAGGTTAGGTTAGGTTAGGTTAGGTTAGGTTAGGTTAGGTTAGGTTAGGTTAGGTTAGGTTAGGTTAGGTTAGGTTAGGTTAGGTTAGGTTAGGTTAGGTTAGGTTAGGTTAGGTTAGGTTAGGTTAGGTTAGGTTAGGTTAGGTTAGGTTAGGTTAGGTTAGGTTAGGTTAGGTTAGGTTAGGTTAGGTTAGGTTAGGTTAGGTTAGGTTAGGTTAGGTTAGGTTAGGTTAGGTTAGGTTAGGTTAGGTTAGGTTAGGTTAGGTTAGGTTAGGTTAGGTTAGGTTAGGTTAGGTTAGGTTAGGTTAGGTTAGGTTAGGTTAGGTTAGGTTAGGTTAGGTTAGGTTAGGTTAGGTTAGGTTAGGTTAGGTTAGGTTAGGTTAGGTTAGGTTAGGTTAGGTTAGGTTAGGTTAGGTTAGGTTAGGTTAGGTTAGGTTAGGTTAGGTTAGGTTAGGTTAGGTTAGGTTAGGTTAGGTTAGGTTAGGTTAGGTTAGGTTAGGTTAGGTTAGGTTAGGTTAGGTTAGGTTAGGTTAGGTTAGGTTAGGTTAGGTTAGGTTAGGTTAGGTTAGGTTAGGTTAGGTTAGGTTAGGTTAGGTTAGGTTAGGTTAGGTTAGGTTAGGTTAGGTTAGGTTAGGTTAGGTTAGGTTAGGTTAGGTTAGGTTAGGTTAGGTTAGGTTAGGTTAGGTTAGGTTAGGTTAGGTTAGGTTAGGTTAGGTTAGGTTAGGTTAGGTTAGGTTAGGTTAGGTTAGGTTAGGTTAGGTTAGGTTAGGTTAGGTTAGGTTAGGTTAGGTTAGGTTAGGTTAGGTTAGGTTAGGTTAGGTTAGGTTAGGTTAGGTTAGGTTAGGTTAGGTTAGGTTAGGTTAGGTTAGGTTAGGTTAGGTTAGGTTAGGTTAGGTTAGGTTAGGTTAGGTTAGGTTAGGTTAGGTTAGGTTAGGTTAGGTTAGGTTAGGTTAGGTTAGGTTAGGTTAGGTTAGGTTAGGTTAGGTTAGGTTAGGTTAGGTTAGGTTAGGTTAGGTTAGGTTAGGTTAGGTTAGGTTAGGTTAGGTTAGGTTAGGTTAGGTTAGGTTAGGTTAGGTTAGGTTAGGTTAGGTTAGGTTAGGTTAGGTTAGGTTAGGTTAGGTTAGGTTAGGTTAGGTTAGGTTAGGTTAGGTTAGGTTAGGTTAGGTTAGGTTAGGTTAGGTTAGGTTAGGTTAGGTTAGGTTAGGTTAGGTTAGGTTAGGTTAGGTTAGGTTAGGTTAGGTTAGGTTAGGTTAGGTTAGGTTAGGTTAGGTTAGGTTAGGTTAGGTTAGGTTAGGTTAGGTTAGGTTAGGTTAGGTTAGGTTAGGTTAGGTTAGGTTAGGTTAGGTTAGGTTAGGTTAGGTTAGGTTAGGTTAGGTTAGGTTAGGTTAGGTTAGGTTAGGTTAGGTTAGGTTAGGTTAGGTTAGGTTAGGTTAGGTTAGGTTAGGTTAGGTTAGGTTAGGTTAGGTTAGAGTTAGGTTAGGTTAGGTTAGGTTAGGTTAGGTTAGGTTAGGTTAGGTTAGGTTAGGTTAGGTTAGGTTAGGTTAGGTTAGGTTAGGTTAGGTTAGGTTAGGTTAGGTTAGGTTAGGTTAGGTTAGGTTAGGTTAGGTTAGGTTAGGTTAGGTTAGGTTAGGTTAGGTTAGGTTAGGTTAGGTTAGGTTAGGTTAGGTTAGGTTAGGTTAGGTTAGGTTAGGTTAGGTTAGGTTAGGTTAGGTTAGGTTAGGTTAGGTTAGGTTAGGTTAGGTTAGGTTAGGTTAGGTTAGGTTAGGTTAGGTTAGGTTAGGT